>CM076577.1:956854746-956885233 GCA_034641835.2 Pinus albicaulis | reverse complement strand
CTCCTCAACGAAAGAAAGAGCAAAAAGTGGCTTTAAGTGGCTGCATGTGATAGCAAATACATTAAAGGTCATAAGTGTGCTTAGAAGAAATTATTTTACATAGATTGTGAAGAAGAAGGAGAAAATGAACAAGAAGAAGTTATACACCAAGAACTAGCCCTAGAAGAGGAAGAAATGAATCCGACCATATCGTGTAATGCACTGGCAGGAATTACCACTCCTCAAACTCTCAAGATAGAAGGACAAATCAAGAAGAAAAAGGTAATAGTGTTGATTGATTCAGATAGCACCCATAATTTTATTCATTGTAAGGTAGCCAAGGAATTAAATTGTTTCCTATACCCAGCACCAGAATGTCAAGTGATGGTTGCAAATGGAGGAACTATAAATTGCTCTGGAAAATGCCATAATATCAAGCTAACCATGGGGGAATATGTATTGACTAGTCCAATGCTTTCCATTCCTATGGGAGGTGCTTATGTTGTACTAGGAGTACAATGGTTACAATCTTTGGGGACGGTAGCTTTTAATTTTCAAGAACTTTTCTTGAAATTTTTTTCAGAAGGAAAGGAATTTGAATTAAGAGGTATTGCAGGGAAGCCAGGAAGGATAATAAGCTCTAATGTCATGACAAATCTTCTAAAGAAAGAACAACGAGGCGTAATTGCACAATTATGCTCACTAGAAGTTCCAACATCAAAATCATCTATTTCTGCAGATCTCCAACAAGTCTTGGACAATCATTCCAACGTGTTTGAAACTCCCAAAGGACTCCCACCTATTTGTGATCATGATCATGCTATTCATTTGATTCCAGGAAGTGTTCCTCCAAACATCAGGCCTTATAGATATCCTTACTTCCAAAAGAGCGAAATTGAACGTATGATTGCAGAAATGTTAGAGGCCGGTATAATTCAACCTAGTCAAAGTTCTTTCTCTGCTCTTGTAGTATTGGTACACAAGAAGGATGGATCATGGCGAATGTGTCCGGATTATAGGGAGCTCAATAAGCTCACCATTAAAGATAAATTTCCCATTCCTGTGATTGATGAATTATTGGATGAATTACGTGGAGCAATTTATTTTACCAAGTTGGATCTTCGTTCAGGATATCATCAAATTAGAATGAAGACTGAAGATATTCCAAAAACAGCATTTCGAACTCATGAGGGTCATTATGAATTTTTGTTCATGCATTTTGGCCTTACCAATGCACCTTCTACATTTCAAGGGTTGATGAATTCCATTTTCAAACCCTTCCTTAGAAAATTTGTGCTAGTATTTTTTCATGATATACTAATCTACAGCAGGTCTTGGAAGGATCATGTTGAACATGTTGACAGGGTGCTCAAACTATTGCAGGAGAAACAATTATATGCAAAAACATCCAAATGTTTCTTTGGAGTACAAGAGGTGGAATATCTGGGTCATATTGTATATCATGAGGGTGTTAAGGTAGAGCCTAACAAAATTAAATCCATTAAGGAATGGAAAATCCCCACAACCATAAAGCAGTTGTGAGGATTTCTCGGGTTAACAGGGTATTATCGCAAGTTTGTTAAGAATTATGGGAGAATAGCAGCACCTCTAACAACATTATTGAAGAAAGATGCATTTTCATGGACTCCTGAAGCAACTAAGGCCTTTCAACATCTTAAAGAGGCAATGTGCCTAGCACCGGTCTTAGCTACGCCAGACTTCACAAAAACCTTTATTGTGGAATGTGATGCGTCAGGAAATGGAATTGGTGCAGTTTTAATGCAGGAAGGAAGACCCATTGCTTTTGAAAGTCGTCCAATCAAAGGAAAGTATTTACAGAAACCTATTTATGAGAAGGAAATGTTAGCAATACTGCATGCACTAAAGAAATGGCGAACTTACCTAATGGGAAGACACTTC
The DNA here is from genome assembly GCA_034641835.2 of Pinus albicaulis. Classification (NCBI taxonomy): domain Eukaryota; kingdom Viridiplantae; phylum Streptophyta; class Pinopsida; order Pinales; family Pinaceae; genus Pinus; species Pinus albicaulis. The sequence continues at coordinate 956,883,334 of CM076577.1, read as the reverse complement.
AAGGTAAAAACTGATCATGATAGTCTTAAACACTTTTTGGAACAAAGACTATATTCATAAGAGCAGCAAAAATGGGTCACAAAGATGTTGGGTTATGACTTTGAAATAATCTACAAAAAAGGAAAGCTTAATGTTGTTGCAGATGCACTCTCAAGAAAGAATGAAGAGGTGGAAGCATTGTTTTGTGCCATTTCTATTATCCAACCAGATTGGATAACCGAAGCAAGGGATGAATGGAAGAGGGATGAAGAAGTGTGGACACTCATTCAAAAGTTGCAGCAAGATCCTAGTACATCTGATACATTTAGTTGGAAAAATGATTCCTTATGGTACAAAGATCGTTTATATCTTTGTAAGAATTCCCAACTAAAACAAAAGATTCTTTTGGAATTGCACACTTCTCCTTTAGGAGGACACTCAGGATTTTTAAAAACTTACCACAGGGTGAAGAAATAATTTTTTTGGGATGGCCTTAAACCTGATATTCAAAATTTTGTGGCAGAATGTTTGATTTGCTAGCAGAACAAAGTTGAGACAATTTCTACAACCTTTATCCATTCCAAGTCAACGTTGGGAGGAGATTTCAATGGATTTTATCACAAGTTTACCTAAGTCCAAAAGAAAGAGTGTCATCATGGTGGTAGTTGATAGACTTACCAAGTATGCACACTTTTGTGCATTATCTCATCCATTTAAAGCAAGTACAGTTGCTACTACATTTATGGACACAATTCAAAAGTTACATGGAAACCCAAAGGTTATTGTGAGCGACAGAGATCCCATTTTTACTGGAAATTTTTGGACGGAGTTATTTTCTTGTTTGGGTACTCAATTAGCTCATAGCTCATCTTATCATGCTCAATCTGATGGTCAAACTGAGATAGTAAATAAATGTTTGGAAGGATATCTTCGTTGTTTTGTATCTGATAAACAAACACAATGGATCAAGTGGTTACCTCTCGCTGAATGGTGGTATAACACTTCCTTCCATACTGCAGCAAAAATGACCCCATTTATGGCACTTTATGGATATCATCCACCATCCATCACATCATCTTTAAGAGAAAAATCTAAGGTTCAAGCAGTGGAAGATCACATCGAGCATCAGCAAGAAGTTCTCCAACTCTTAAAGGATAACCTGAATTTGGCACAAAATCGAATGAAACAACAGGCAGATCAACATCGCAGCGAGAGAAGTTTTGATGTAGGAAATTGGGTATTTTTACGGCTACAACCATACAAACAAATGTCCCTCAAGCAAGCTAAGAAGGATAATAAATTATCGCCAAAGTACTATGGTCCTTACAAGGTGTTGCAAAAGATTGGTACTATGGCATACAAATTGGAGCTTCCTACTTCTTCGTGAGTGCATCCAATTTTCCATGTTTCATGCTTAAAGAAGGTTATAGGTGAAAATCTTCCAGTTCAAACAATATTGCCAGAACTTGATGAGGAAGGAAAATCATATTGGAACCTGAAGCGGTCATGGAAACAAGAACTCGACAGCTACGGAATCGATCAATTTCAGAGTATCTCATCAAGTGGAAGAACTTACCCACTGAAGATTCTATATGGGAGGATGAGAATTTTATACAGAAGCACCCGGAGCTACTCAAGTGTTGAGGACAACACTTTTTTGAAGGAGAGGGGCATGTTAGGTCCCTATATCACTAGTATAGTCCCTTATTATTGTTAGTGTAACCCCCTTATTGTTATTATTGTGCCCTTAAATTGTTATTGTTAGGTTGGCTAGGATTACATTGTGGCCCACTAGGATTACATTATGGCCCCATGGACTCCTATATATAGAAAGGAGGTTTTGTAAATTGTATCATCCAAGAATTGTTCATTCATGTAATGTAATGGAGGTTGCCCCCTCAAAGTGGCTTATTTCTAAGGCGTTGATATCTCTTTTCTTCTATTTTTGAAGCTGGTTTCCACAAAATAGACAAGGGGTGCATTATTCAAGAAAAGTTGGTGTATTAGGGAAGGGTCTCCTGTTTCTGAACACTATGAGCTACCGAGATGGTCACGGAGCATTTTATGAAATGATCGTAAATGGATGAGTTTAACAAGAAATGACATAGGAAAGAACCAGTTCAGGCAAACAAAATAGGAACTAAGGATTAAATCATCAGTATGGTAACCAATTCTACTTAGGGGTAAAATGCATGGGTGGTAGTTGATGTAAATCCCTCTCGAGGCTTCCTGGTGCCCGAGGCAGACAATCAGATTAGCTGTATAGTTACAAACACATTGCGCACATGTTTATACTAATGCATAATTGACGAAGTGAGATATTGAAGGATTACCTCTTTGCAGATAGAAGATCCATTGGAGAGCACTAAACGACGTGGCCAAAGTCCTTCTTCACTGGCTCCAAGTCAAGATCCTTCAAACAAAAAAAGCACACGTGTAATATTCACAGTTGTATCACTTAATAGAAATCAAACAATTATATTTTCAACATTTAACTCTGCAAATATGAGCCATTTATATCATGCTTCATAGACAAATAAACAATAAATGTGACACTAAAACATCATATGGACAAAACAGATACAATTCTATTAATATGTAAGAAGTAATATTACAACCGTTGGTTGAACTAAGCTTCCCTCAGTCTTATGACTCCTCTCTCTCTCTCCTCTATCTCCAAGTGTAATGATACTTGGGCTAAGAGTTCTCAATGAACCTTGCCAATCCTTAAGCCTCACACTCGACAATAAATCTTTGCTCTGCCATGATCAAACTTTCGACCCTTTACCAAGAGCCCAAGCCTCCAATTTATAGGAATTCGGGAGGACAGACCTTGCCAATCTTCTCAATCATTTTGAATGGGGAAAAATCATGATGTTTCCTTGCCTTTCCTTGCTTTTTCCCTCTATATATGCTCAATTATGTTAGTAACGTCCAATAATAGGCCTGCACCATAGGTTGCTTCTTTTAGACTAACTCCTTTTGAGAAAAAGCAAGAAATGTCAGTCAGTTCCCACAGGATTTGTCCCTTTCCTTCATGAAAAGATGGGCAATGCTGCCCCTTATGCAAAAATATGCGTTAACCTAGGCAATAACGCTCCCTCTAAAAGGTTGGGATGATTTATAACTCGACCTGGTTGTCTCTAAGGTGTGTTACCTTGCCAAAATGGGTCTCTATCTGGGTCATTTTCATCCTTCCATGTTTCCTTCTCCTCTGAGCTGATGAGGAGTTCATTTTTCCTATAACAGATGGCCCCTAGAGTGTGAGTTCAGAGGCGAAGATTATGGCCGAAATAATTTATAATATGTGTAGTAGAGCGAGAGGAGTTGGAGGACAGAGAAAAACCTGAAACAACAACATATGTCAGAAATATATATGTCTATCCTAAGTCGGGAATTCCCATGCTTAGTAGCTGTATCAAAATGATTTCTCCAGAATGGGATATGACCAGTATGTCCACTAATAATGATGATGTGGAAGCTTGTGTCATGGTAGGATGAATTTGATAAGTTGTCTCAGAAAATGATATCGCAGCTTGGGAGAGGAAACACAACTGAATGATGTAAGCCTCTACCCAAGGTCTTGGTCACCAGTTCACTAAATTGCATATTTACGCACCTGTGAATGACGACGTTGTAGTCGAACATGTGGGAAATCATCTGATTATCATTCAATGATGAAAAATGTTAACAAACATAAGGATGGCCACTAAGAAGGATGATGGTCTCCAAGATGCACAGTAAAATCTAGCAACTATGAATAAATGGTGTTGATGTCGAACACTTGTAGAATCATTCTACTAGGATCCAGTGATGAGAACCCCTAATCAAACACAAGGTAACCTGCTAGTGAGGTGTACAAGTTCTAGGGTACTAATGTGTTTCTGGATCAAATTCATAAATAATATGTTGAAGTCAATAGGAAGAGGTCTGTCAAAAGGTAGGAAATGAGGCGTCCTACATCAGTCGACGGGAAATGGTAAAAGATGATTTTTTTTTTGGAGATAGTCAAGAGAAAATGGTAGTAACTAACGATAAAAAATGATTTCTGGCATATGATGGCTTGGCTGATACAGGAAGTAGTAGATAGTGAGATCTTGTTGAAAAATAGAAGGCACAGTAACAAGGTACTAGGAAGCTTAGGATTATGAACACCAAATAGTTTCAGGATTCACCAATGCAGGGGCATCGACATATGAAGGCTAAACTCATAGAATGGTAGGGTTCGAATAATTGTGAGTGAATTTTCTGGGAAGTGCCATGTTCAAGGTTTTTGCTACCAAATTGAATTTCAAATCATAACCGAATAAGTATCCACTTTGTCCAAAATTTTCCCCATTTGATTAAGTTTAACGAGTCCAAACGGGTAAAATCGGTGATATTTTCATATTTAGGGAGTCTGAAAAACATCGTAAAAGACAACTCCAGGATGGTACCTTTGTCATGGTTGATAACCTGGCATGAGAAAGGGAGAATTGTATGCCCGACACAATTCCTTTTCTGTAATTTAGTCCATTGAATCCAGTTAAAGTGATAAAAAAATGTTTAATAGGCGTCTTCCTCATTTTTTTATGAGTACGAGGAGACAGAGTAGAATCAATATTCTTCATGAAATTTTAATGATTCAGATGAAGAAAAACTCAATCCTCTCAGCGAAATTTTAATGAGTCTGGCAGAGAAAAATTCGATGATTTTTTCGGTTTTTTAACGAGCTAGAAAAAGATGGAAAATAATCGCTCAGAGTTCTTCATCGTGGTAGTTTAACGAGCCCAACGAAGGAGATTCGAGGTTTTTTCAGTTTTATGAGCTAGAAAAGGTCCCTAAAAAGAAGGCTCGTTTCTTGGAGTGGGTCGGAAGGTCATCCAAGTAAGATTGTACAATGTGTCTGATATTGTGAAATGAATAGTCCATGGCCCTTTGAAAAATTTCTCCCACATTATTTAGACCGAATGGGAGTTTACTATATGCAAATGTGCCCCAAGGACAAATGAAGGTGGTTTTATGTTGGTAATCCTTTCTAATCGCTATTTGGTTATATCCTGAAAAGCCATCCATGAAGGAAAAATATTTTCATCCAACGCAATCGTTGAGAATCTGATCTATGAACAGAGTAGAATAATTTTCTTTTGGAAAAAAAACATTCAGATCACCATAATCAACACAAACTTGGATGGTACCTTGTTTTTTATCTACCAGAACTGGATTGGATACCCATTCCTTCAGAGGAATGGGATAGATGAAACCAGCGTGTAAGATTTTTTCAACTTTAGTCTTGATAGCTGCTTCTTTGCGAGGGTGGACAGATCGACGCCTTTGCCAGACAGGCTTAACATTTTCATAAATCTTGATTTCATGGTTGAATATAGAAGGATCTATGTCTCGAATTTCACAAGACCAAGAAAACATTTCTAAACCTCGAAAAGGATGTGAAGCATGCAACTTCCTCGACCGTAATCATCTAACTGGTGATATTTTCCACGATACCGGTTTTGACCGAGATATCTATAAGCAATGGTCTTGGAAATATTTCCCATGTTCCCTTCTGCATCGATAGTTTGAAAAATCGTGTAGGCAAAGGGAATGATCTCAGGTGGGTCGAAATACGAGATTTGAATACTGGGTCGTGTCCGAATCAAACATTGAAGCGCTGAACAATGAAAATATCCCCAAGGTTGTTCCTCTAGAGACATCACCCTTTAAGGGATAGCTTCATTTGTAGGCAAGACTTCATCGAGTGAGATCCTTCAAAGGAATTGTGGTGGGCGAGTGGGTGGTACCACGGGTCGAAAACAAAGACATGGGAGGGTTCGTATCATCATTGGATATTTGATGAAGTCAAGTCAGCCAATGATAGTGGTACCGATCTTCATAGGAATCAATTTTTGAAGGCGCGCAGGATCCAGGGATTCTATAGAGCCATCCGAGACGGTGGATATCATTGAAATCGTGTGGAACCATGTGCAATGGAGGAAAACAAATCCATCAGGAAAGATGCCTTCAAAAGACCAAAATTGAAACTAACATACAGTCAGGAATGCCTCGTACTAAGGACACAATTCCACTAAGTAATGTGGAATAATCAGGGGTGTAAAAGGATAGTTGGTCCACTGTAACTATCTTTCCATCCAATGGAGAAAGGATGAGCCTGAAAACTGAAGAGACAATGGCAGTCATCGAATAAGACGAACTGCAACCCATAAGAAGATTATAGTCGAGATGAAGCTCTACGACTTTGATGTCCATAGTTATATTTTTCCCACTAAGTGTAATGGGGTAGCTAGCGAGGTAGCCTTTTGGGAGGAAGGTGTGGGAATCAAATGCATTTAGGGAATTTGACGGTGGAGACAAAGTAGTTGAACACAAAGCGATATAGACCAGAATTGACATTACGTAGGTCGAAGCACCTTCCTTTATGAGAATGTGATGGATTGGCCTCCCTTTCCACACGACTTGAACCTGGAAAGAAATTTTTTGTTAAAGGCAAGATCTACATTTTTCCATATTGAAAATAGATAGCATTGAATCATGGGGGTAAATTCCACCAATGGCCAAAATAAGAGATTTCCTTTGCATTGGGCAGGTTTGCAACACTTCGAGTGCAGACATAGATGATGGTGCTTGCGCCAAGTCTTCTACAATGTTGTAGTTCTGGGTAGCACGTGCATAGGTGTTATGATATGTGCATCAAAGGGTCCCTTTGGGGGAACGAATGACAGGGTCAGTAACAATCATTTCGATATGAAGATCATTAGATGGTGGAGGATTCGAACTTGAACCATGTTCGTGAGCATCAGTGACTAGATTTCCAAAGGTTTTAGCTTAGGTTTGGAGTTCAACAGTCTCCAAGCCATAAATGGTAGATGATCCTTCACCAAAAGGATGAGCACCACCATTTCCCCTGCGCAGTGGTTGTGGCGGGTTTGCAACCATGTGTTTTTTCTGCTCAAGATTAATGAAGGGATGGTGAAGGACAACATGTCTCCTTCCAAAGGCCTTTTGCGTGATAAAATCTATGCATTCCTGCAGCTGAGGACATTTATAAGTCAATGTTGGCAATATGATACAATGTGTTGTCCTTGATGGCAACCCACTTGATGAAGATGATGGCAACCTACTTGATGAAGTTATTCTTGACTTGATGGACTTGGTAATGATGTAAATCTGATGAGATCTGATGTGTCTACAGAGCAACTTAGATGTAATGATGAAAGGAATTCTAATATGTGCTATAACAATGATGAAAAGTGTGTGTTTCAAGGAATACACAGGTTTGTCTAGGATAAGTAGCGTATGCACGCGAAAAAGTACGTGCCAAGTCGCGTATGCATAATTGCACTCTAAATTTGTAAAACCAAGGGTTACTACCATGGTATTGACCCATTGTATTGAGCGTTGAGTTGTCTGTTGGATCCCGTCTAGGAATACCATCGGAAATGATGTCGTTTTGGCTCATGGTATTGACAAAGGAAAAATCTATATAAGAAGAAGAAATTCATTGTGCAAGGAGGGGTGCAGGTGTCTGGGCTTTGATGAATACTTCACTCTAAAGTGTATCTGTATGGTTGAACTCTGTTCTTAATTGATAGATCTGAATCTATGATGCACCTATGAACATGATGAAGGTTCAAGATCTCTAGATCTGGAAATGGTGAATCTCAAGGATGATCTGAAAAGAAGTGAAGAAGACCTGGCGCAAACCTGTTGAAGAGATTGAAGAAATCTGGGTAAGTTATAGATCTGGTCTGTTCTGCAAATTTTATCTTCTATAGATCTATACGCAGGTTCACTTCATGAAAAGCGCGTGTATACGCGGGTCTGCTTAAAGAAAAGCGCGTATGCGCAGTTAGGGTTTTTCCTGAAAAATGCACTGAAGTATACGTGGGTTAGTTATATGAAAAGCGCGTGTATACGTGGGTATAATTAAATAAAAGCGCGTATGGTATCTGATCTAATGATTGCTCAAGGTTGAATGTGTTTCTGCATATCTATTCTGAAGTCTGGGTTATATCTGATATTCTGGTTACAGTGGTCTCACTGTTCTGTTTGAAGCAATGGGCAAGGTATGATTGTTGATAAGTGAAGGGTTGTGTTGAAGCTGTTTGATCCAGTTTGAAAATTGATGAAACATGGTCTGCAGTGGTGCTGAGGGTCGAAGCCTTCAGTCAGGGGGTTGTAGCTCCCTTCCAGGAGAGGCCGGGTAAACGAGTCTGTGGGTCATATCTCCTTCCAAAGAGAGGTCAAATGAGAGAAGGTTGTGTTTCAGCAGTGGGTGCTCACAGGCAGGTCGAGCCCTGCGCGCGCATATGAGTGTAAGAAGTTTTCTTTGTAATAAATATTGAAGACTGAGATGACGGCAGCGGTGGTTTTCTCCCCGAATTGGGTTTCCACCTAAAATCCTGGTGTTCATGTGTGTTGCTTATGTGTGATGATTATTCTATTCTTTTTGCACCTGTTCACTATTTTCTGAAACATCTGATGAATGAATAATGCAATGATCTGAGTTAAGAATTAATTACATAATTAGATCTCTGGACATACGCGAGTTCTGTAAAGGATATCTGCGTATATACGCTAGTTGGCTTCAGGAAAGTAGCGTATGGTTTTTAGAAAGGAAAAAGTAAAAGTTTGATTGTCTGCACTAAATACTGATTCACCCCCCCTCCTAAAGATTTTCCCTAACAAATAAGTGGTATTCCGTACAAATTTTAAGGGAACCTCACTTTGTTCTCCTTTCCTTGTCATTTTTGGTGATTGTTTCTCTACTGGGATTCCTCTCAAGATTGGGCTACTTCCTTCGTAAAAAGTGGTATTTTTATTATTCTTCTTGTTCTTCATTAAATTTTGTAGTATAATGCACGTAGTGTACCTCGCCAGTTGGGAAAAGTAGATGAAGATGGTTGGGAATCTTTCTCTTCGCCGATTGCTTTTTATAGCTACACCCGTAAGTTGCGCTCAGCACGAGGTCATCGCTGTGCACTCCGGGGTAACTAAGAGCAGGAGGATTCACGCGATGTGGGTATGGGAATTAACTCATAAAGCAATGTGCGATTATGAATAGATGAGATCTAGATGTTGTGCATGACGTATGGATTGGTATTCCATCACTACACCAAAAAAAAAAATTTCTTTAGCAAGGGGTGGAAATAGTGACTTACAAAACCAGCTCGATAATAGATGATCAGATATTGGAACTTTGACTAACATCTGACTATGTCTCCATTCATTAATGTGATCAGAGATATGGGTGGCGATGTCTTCGTGTAGTGAAGTTAAGAGTCCAGTTCCAGTTTCATATCAGATAGGTAATTTAAATTTCTTAAGAAATTACGTTGCTAAGGCACCAAAAGTATTTACTTATAACTCGACTTGGTTGTCTCTAGGGTGTGTTACCTTGGAAAAATGGTTCTTTGTCTAGGTCATTTTCTTCCTTCCATGTTTCCTTCTCCTCTAAGTTGATGAGGAGGTCAATTGTAATGTAACAGGCCTCTCTGTCCAAAGAAATCTTGCAACAAGCCCGTGGCTAGGGGAAAATTTCCTCAAAAAACTCAAATCCCCGACAATAAACCATTTTGGCTCGACAATTTAGTACAAAAATGATTGAGAGAGAATTGAGTCACTACTTACTTTCTTGAAGATGGTCGCTTACTCCTACTTGATATTTCTATCAAACCCTTGGAATCTCCCTCCATTCTTCACAAATTTCACAATGATCAAATAGAGAGGTATGAGCTCCTTTTAAAACCTTTTTTGGCATATTTTGGCATATTGAGTAATATTCTTTTTTAATTTTTGGGTTAAACTAGGTTTTCGGAGCTTTATGATTTTTTTTTTAGTTTATCTTTCTGAGGAGGACTTGGGAGTCAATATTTTTTCTTCTATCTTGAGAGGATACCTTTTATTACATTGGGCTTAAGGTATGATACTTTTAATGGCATATAGGGGTAGGTCACTTTTGTCGATTCTGCATTTTGACCGTCAGCATTATTTATGCCTTAGGTCTAACCCCATCAATTTATGCCTCTCTCTAATTCTTTTATGCATGTCATAGCTTGGAAGCATAACTTACCTAATCATGGATGCCCTAGTTAGCACTCATTTTCCGTATTGGTGTCCATGGAGTTATTTTGTTTTCTCTCAGAATCCCTCCTTCTGACCCGCCATGACTTTGAATTCGAGCCTCGTGTCCTCTTCTTTGTATCTTTTCTGGACATACCCCAGGAGGATTCCAAATTTTATCCCTTGTGATTGTCAATTTTATTATCCTTCTTCTTCAATTTGAGCCTTGGTTTCTCTTATCCATTGTCATCACCTGCTGGTTTTTTCATTAGTGTTTTACCATTTTTTGGAGGAACCGCTGTGATGAGTGGTCCTATTATCCAGTCTCTTTTTTTCCTTATGTCATGAGAAGTTCCACCATTACCGGAACCAATTGCTACCATTTATAACACTCTTTCCTCAAGGAGGAGTCTTATTTAAGAACTTTTCAGACTCCTTAACTTAGAAAATATTTTAGAGTGAACTTGTCTAATCCAAGCTTGTTAAATTACCTGAAGTATCATCTACCTAATATAAGTTTAACCCTTTTCTAGATTGGGATAGACTAGTTACGAAAAAGGAACAACCTAGTATACTATGGGTAGGAGGTTCCCCCTTGTATACTTTTATCTCTTTTTGAGGATTGGGGGACAAATTAGGAAAAAGGAACTTATAAAAAGAGAGAGGGAGAGAGAGAGAGAGGGAGGGAGAGAGATAAGGGAGGGAACATCTATCTTCAATTTTCATCCATTGGAAAATCCAATTACATCATCCTTGAACACGACACCTGTATGTATCATTATCTTACAGTTGTGTTTTAGCTTTCCTAGGAGCCCTACCATCCATATAAGTCTCTTGACTCCTCTGGCTGGTTACTATTCCAGTCATATGGAGCATGCCTAGATGCCTCCTTTGTCGTTGCATGATATCACATGGTGCTCATTTAGTCATGCTTCCAAGTCACTCTTGTGTCATTATTTTATGTGTTCAAGGGAAGTGTGAGCCTATGTCGGCCATATGCAGTAGCTTGTTGACCTTTTTGAATCAGCCATCCTTGGGTTATTTTTATTTCATCACTTCACTATTTCATCCATACATCACATCATCCAGGTCTATTCCATGTCAATTGATGGGGGATACATTAAGGCCCTCCTTCAACAGATCTTCTCATCTCAACTTCAGTTCATTATCCGGGAGCTTGATCTAGGAACCGGTAGCACCTTGGAGCTTGTAGACCTCAGTGGTAGGCTTCCTTGTGATCAACTGTGGGTTCACATCATTAGCTCCTGATTGGTAGAGTTTACTGGTGTTTGACATCATATTATCTGTTCACACTTAGTGGAATGTACTAGGTACCTTGGGGTCCATTTTACTCATTGGTGGATCCTCTCGCATTTGTTACTCGTTTACCTTATTGGCTAGTAATCAAGCGGTTTCTACCATTTCTCGACTTCAACTCATCTATTTGCAAGAGTATATTCGTACCATTAGGGTTATCTCAAAGACCCTAGGTTAGGGACATCTCTCTCTAATATGACATCCTTCCCAGGCTGCGTTGGAGTTATGTATCATTTATGTACTTTGAGGGTATCTGGGACACTTCTCTGTATGTGTCCATAGTCCTACTGATATATACTGTGACATAGATCCAATATTTTATTTCTTAGTGGCTATGATCTTTTCATTGAGTCACATGGATCCACTATGTATGTTTGTTGTGACCATGTTTTAGTCCTTTATGTCGTGGATCCACAGTGTATGTTTGGTGGCAATGTTTAGTATCCTCTTATGACCAAGCTTGGGCATTCCACCTCAGGGATGTTATCATCACAGTTGAGCCTTCACCTTTACTGTTTTCCTATTCATGTTCTTGGCTCTGTTTTCCCATTTCTACTTTGACATATTATTTTTTATAATGTATTTAGGTCATCAACTACTCATTCTGACCTCATAAATTAGGGGGCATATGTTATCAACCAATTTTTCTACCCCTACATCACTGACCCCTAGCCCTCATAGTTAGATGTCATTTTCCTAACTTGGGGGGGCCATTTTTTCCAGTTTGAACCTTAACCATGTGCTGACAACCTTCTACCTGCGGCCAAGGTTCTTTAGCCATGACCTAGGCCTCTTGTGCCCACGGATAAGGCCCTATTTATACCTTTTTGAGCCTGCAGTCAAGGGAACCTTCCTAAATGACTCAGTCCCTAGGATATCACCTTGATTACTCATTAATTCGAGTTGGCGAGGACCCTTCGATCAGAAGTTTCTCTAACTTCTCGTCATCTTAGGCGTCCACATTCATCCTCCCGAGACCTATCATCTACCTATTTATACTGGATTTTTTGAGAGAGTCAGGCTAGTCTGGAGAGCCTTGCTATAGTCTGGAGATCCTTGCTATAGTTTTGGAGAGTCATACTATTGTCGCGTTGAGATATTGATTCTTTGCTGCTATATTTATACCACATTGAAAGTTTATGAGGTCTTACTATCTATGTGAGTTCTATTCGTACTCATCCATCACATCTCATGGGGAAAATCTACTGGATCGCGAAGAGGATATGTTGGATCGAAGGTATAGAAGCCTTGTATCATTTTTTTTAGATTAATGAATATCTATGTTCTCTCCCTTGCATGATCGTGTTTCAGATTTTTTGATTGGCTTATCATTATATCATTTTTTATCTAATTATATTCCGAGGAATATCACTTATCATCCTTATATGTTTTTTATTGTGTGCAGGTATTGAGATCGGAAGAGAATCAAGTAGATCGCTCGTGTGGAGCGGAAGAATTCTGCTTCAAACTCAAGATCCGTCCCCAAATTGCAAGGAGGAAAGGTACACTTCTCTTCCTCATAGCATAGATCCAATTTCATGATTTTTGTGAATCATATGGGGTTGGGGACCTTGTATATCTTCTTAGTTGTGCTTGTGTATGTCTGGTGTTCTATCTGACACTAGTTCATGTAGCAGCAACTCCTTGCAGTTTTGCAACAATATGCTAGTTATAAGAATGGTTTATGATAGACTTGAGTTATGTCTCTCATCATGTTTTGATTAGTAGATGAAATATTGATGATGCATGACCTAATATATGATATTGAATCTATATGAGGAGGCATTAGTCTGTCTTGATGATTCTTAGATAAGTATGAAACCTATATGTTGAGATGTGTAATAATGACCTGTAAATTGCATGTTTGTGGTATGCATGATGAAATTTCTGTCATGGATGGTAGGGGTGAGGTCAATTAATTTCTCAAGTGTTTGCATTAATAGCCTTATTTCATTTTCATTTTTCATTTCTGAAAGTTTCATTAAGTTCTAGGCAGAGTGCTAACCCCTAGCCCTGAAAAAGTGGCTTAGAATTTGGTGCCATTGGCATAGAATTTCTTGAAAAAGGATGCATTCGAATGTATGTCTTGTAGTGCATGCAACTAGAGGGTTTTAGTCACATGGAGGTCTTTTCAAGGGTGTGACTGGGGGACTAGTTCAGAAAAACATCAAGTTATCTCAGGGGTTGGTTGGATCCTAAAGGTTTTGTACATTTCGAGGAGGGTCAAATTGTTCTTTTCTCATGAGTTCCATTTCCTTAATTGTACATGGGGATTTGAATCATATCATATTAACTCTTCTTCACATGTTTACCCTGGTGGACCAATTAGCTTGTGTAAATGTGGGAGGAGAGTGTTATAGAGACTAGATTATCAAGGTTATTGGGAAAATACCTCATGTACAATTCTCTTGTTTAGGTGGTCGAAGGTGAAATTAGATGTCCATAACCAAATCGTCAAGTGGGGGAACAATTCCCATTTCAATGAATGGGAGATGGACACTAGTGAGAGGAGTATCTGAATGATCGTTTGGTTCATATACAATTGTTTCAATGCCTTCATCCTCTTCCATTTATTATTCTATGTCCCCGACCATTTTTCCTTCCTCCATTTCTTGTGCAAGTTACTCTTTCTGTTTTTTCTTCAACTCTTCTTCCTATAGCCACTTCTTTTGTTCCTCTTCGTCTACTCTTTTCCTTTCCTCCTCTACTTTTTGCTTCCACAAGAGTTATTCTTGTTGTTTCCTTTGTAGCTCTTCTATTTTTTTTTCTTCATTTCTTCTCTCTTCTTGAGAAATTGATCTTGTATCTTCTTTTATTTCTCTTCTTTTTGTTTAGACTCTACCTCTCTCCTCTTGAAACAACTAGGTTGAGAAAGTAAATCCATTTCTCTTTAAATTATTCAACATTCTTCCTTCCATGCAATCTATAGCACATCTCCATCATACACTAATAAAAATTTCTCAATGATTTAATTCTTTACACTGCACTTTATTTCTAGAAAAAATTTGCAGGCTCTTGTGACCAAGACTCGATGATCTTCTTGGTATTCATATTAGCCCAAGTTGCATAAAAAATTTATTTTGATATTGCCTAGGATTCACCATCTTGTAATATGAATGAATGTCACGCGGATGATATGTGACAATATCCTTTCCAATTTAACTGTTGAGAACCAAATTCTTGTTATCAATATGTAACAATATCCACTCGATAGCTTCTACACTAGGTAATATGGGGAATTTGCATGCCACTTTGTGCTTTCTGGACCTCTTGATGTTTATGTATACTTCCTCGTCTTATCAATTTTCTGGGAATTTATTTTCCATGAAAGCATATTTTATATCCATCCATGAGACTTTCATATATTTTTCAACGAAGCACTATGTATCTGATAGGATGGGAATAGTTGGCTTAGTACATTCCATCCTCGATATTATTTTCTGAAGTTTCCTTTGATGTTTTTTTTTTCTCGTTTAGACTAATCCTAATATTCCAATTTTTTCTCCTCCTATCCCATCCATGCTCTGAACTGCTGACCTTGCTGGAGTGCTCAAGAGTGCACCCCATCACCGATCGCTCTACACCATGCGGTAAGTTTCCTTTGATGTTACCTGTCGAGTGTAAGAGGATTTTTTTCTATAAAATATGAAAGGAAAATGTATTATGTATCCTTAGCAACTGTAAGTGGAAAATAACTCATGGTAAGTAAATATTAGTTTCTATAAATCCCCTATCTATCACGTGCAAACTATGAAAAATACAATGACCAAGGAAATATTTGGGAAAAATAGGAGTACAATCCTATCAAGAGTGAGACAGGGTGGCTTTACTAGCCACTGGAAGTGCACACTATGCCAAGGAAAGGAAGGGGGCACATGTCAGGATCATAGTGGGTAGAAAAGGCTTGAATAAGGCTTAGAATTGTTCCATGCACTTTGGAGAGAGAGAGAGAGAGAAAAACTTCTTGGGTTCAATTCATAGTCACAATGAGCAAGTGGATGACATACTGTTGCTCGGAAGTTTGAACTGCACTAGAAAGGCTCATGATGGACATAAGTCACAGTTGCAATGGGAAAATATGCCTCACTATGGGTTGGAAATGCATTATACACTCTAGAAGGGATCCATTTTAGTTGGGTGTATTTTTCAATCACAGAGGGTGGATATTTTCTAGAAGTGCACTCTACTCAAAGGAAAACTCAAAACTACTTATTGAAGGTCAGCAACAAGTCAAGAACGTAATAACAGTGAGAGGAAAAGGTTGCAAGTGTTTATAAATTCTGTCACAATCATAAATAGAAGGTAAAATTTCATGGAATGTGAAGAGTCTATAGAAACACTACTTACAACAAAAATATGACACTTGTAGGAACAAGAATGGAATAAAATGAAACTTCGTATGCAAAAAAAAAATCATAATGGCACTAAGAAAGAAAAAGCACCACTAAAAATGAAAAAATCAAACAAAAGTGACACTTCGCAAAAATTACAAAGAATTAGTGCACTTGTGACCAAGAATGAAGAAGAACTCCATGTGATAATAAAATGCACTGAGCCAAGAGTGAATAATGGTTGTGAGGATGAAGAATGAATTGGGCTGCTTATAAGGAAAATCTACATGCAAAGCAAGACATTCATGCTTGGCACTTGCCACTTTTATGAGTAAGTTATTTAAGTTAAGTGGAGAGGGTTCCTATTTTCTGGGAGTGCGCTATGAATGCAACCAAGCAAGGGTGCATGTGTGAGAAACATGGATGCACACTAACTAGAAACAAGCAGTGCACAAATGCTCAAAGCAAGAAGTGTGCACTTTTTTTTGGTAGTGAGTGTGCACTCACTAAGGATAAGGAGTGCACTCAACTCAGAGACAAAAGTGTGCTCAAATGTGAGAAGGAAGTGTTCTTTGGCTTAGGAAGGCACAGTTTCCTTTGGTAGTGCATGTGTAGTCACTAATTGTAGGAATTTCACTTTCTCTAGGAGAAAAAGTTGTGCTTTCTTAATTTTGTGTGGTGTTAATGTTGAGTGAAGAAAGTGAACACTAAGTCAAGGAAAAGCTAGTGCTTTTCCTATACTTAGAAATATGGAACAAGAACTTCCAAATACATGAATATGACACTAAGGAATCTTTGACCTAGGAAGAAAAGTGACACTTAGAAAGTATGGTCGACACTTAAGCAAACATGAAAAAATGATAAGATGACACAAGATACCTTGAAGATACAACTCATGAAAAGATATTTAGGATCCAAAATTGAATAAATAAAAAAATTAGGAGGGTTTTTGTCGTAGCGAAAACACTTGGTGACACAGTAGAAGAACTCCAACTTCTCTATTTATGTCTTACCTTAAAGCATGAAGTCTTATCCCTTCAGGAAGTATTACTTAATTCATTAGATTTCCTTCAATTCCCCATTCAACCCGATTATAGATGTAGTATCTTATATCCCTTTACTTGGTCAAACACATTAAAAATCTTACCAAACCGTAATTGTTTCAATCTAGGAGAGGGTAATATAGTAATGTGAGCTAGAGACAATTAGAGTCTTAATTTTCATCTCTGTTGTTTCTCCGCTACCAGTAGGCCTATTTAGTACCCTGACAGAGTAAATATAGGAATAAAAGCATCACTTCACTACTAGTGAACCTATTCAATACCCCACTAAATATTCTTGCTTCACCTCTCTACACAGGAATCCTTTCTCTTATTTCACACTTTATTTTCTTCTGTAATTTCAAATGTGCTTAGGATATTTTTATTTTTGTTGGGGTGAAATATGAATCTAGAATTATTGAGATTAGGAGAGGTTTCTCCTTTAGAAACAATTAAATATACCTTTGATATTGATTTTCTTGTTATAAGTTTTCCCATTTCCTTTATCTACTCAATTGGATCAGCAAGAAAACAACATTCAATTAACAAACCTAGTCTAGGAATGAAGATCCTAAATAGATGTGGGAATCATGGTTCTTCTTATGGATTTCTAGTTGAGTGGATCATATTTCATATATAGACATCATCAAATTTGGAAGATATACATTTCCAAACAAATAATAAAAGTAAAAATTTAGCAAAGAGTTGCACATCGCTACAATTTCCTTCCCCATATCTGGCCACATTATCTCATAGCTAACAAAGAAACTTCCATGTGTATTCTTATTAAAAATAAAGACATGAACTTGAAAAAAATAATAAAAAGCATAGGGAACGAGAAATAAAAGAAAATTATGCAATGCAAACTAGCAAAATTAAACTATACCTACCCTAACTAAGAGGCTAGAAGGTTAGGAATAATTAAAATGAAAATTTCAATGCAACCATAAAAGTTTCTCCGGGCCCTTAGGTTGAAACATAATGAAAAATACAGTCAAAATAACATAATTTGCAATAAAAGAGAAATAAAACCAAGACATCTGCACACAAAGATGAAGGTGTGACATGTAAGCAAAGCAATGTAGCATGGATGCCTTCTCTATCTAGTGATGGTGAAATATATGAAAATAAGAGGCATGACAACAACACCTCTTTGAATCATACCCATAAAAAGTTTAATTTAACACATGAAGGTACTTGTTACGGGCCATTGAACTCATGATGCATGTCCTTTCTAAAAAATATGCAATGGGATCATAGAAACAACCACCTTGAAAGCTATGGAAAGAAAAATTTACCATGAACACATCTACATATTGTAAAAGATCAATATCAAACTTGGAATCACATATAGGTCAAAAATTACCAATGTTGGTGTATGGATCAAACTTGATGATGGATTAAAATGGATGGGTGTTAGATCTAAAGGTTTGACAATCATTTACACATTGTTTTCTACCAAATTCTAGATCAAATATTTGCATGAAGAAGGGTATGGTTTTTGCACTACAAAAAAAAAGAACATTGGAGAGAGTCGAAAAATGTCACCATAAGCTCATTGGTGATGGTCAAAAGGGCATCCATAACCAAAAATTTAACTTCACCAAAGGTGGCATAGAAAAAAGTATAGGTGTTGTGGTGACATTCAAGGTCTGTCACCAATATTGTTTTATAATGACAAATAGTGGCCGCCACCATTTCATATGAGTAATGGTGATAGACCTTAGCCTCCATCGCCAAAAAATTGAATGTCACCAAAGGTGGCGTCGCCAAAAGTGGCATCACCAAAATTATAGGTTTTGTGGGGACATTCAAGGTCCATCACCATTAATGTTTAATAATGCCAAATTGTGACCATCACCATTTCATATGAGCAATGGTGACAAGCCTTAGCCTCCATCACCAAAAAATTGAACATCACCAAAGTTGGCGTAGCCAAAATTTTAGGGGTTGTGGTGACATTCAAGGTCTTTCATGATTAATTATTATAATGCCCGATAGTGACTAACACCATTTCATATGAATAAAAATGATTTATTTTGATGGACCTTTCATGGTTGTCATTATTGATGCATATATATATGGTGACATTCGTTGACTGTCGCAATTTTATATTTGGGTGAGGGTCGAAAAATGTTACCATAGGCTCATTGGTGACAGTCAAAAGAGCCTCTATCACCAAAAAATAATCGTCACCATTCCATATGAATATCATATCATGATGTAATCGAACCACCAACCTCCTCCTTATAAAGCAGATGCTCTTCCATTGAGCTAGCACCATTTAAAGAATTAGGCTTTAAAAATTTTGTAATATCCAAAAATGGGGAAGCAGCAATACATGAACATAAAAATGGAAGTAGCAGTGATAAGTCAACTCATAAAATGTGAGAATAACACATAGCCATCATATTAGTATTATAGCAGCAAAATGTATACAAGATCTTGAGTAAATAAACACTCAAGATAGGCAATCGAAGCCTCAAGAGAGAATGTACATAGAAAATGAAGTATACTGCTACACCGAAAGTGCCCAAGGCTATGACAGTGTAGTTTTATTATATATAAATACTGCTAGAGTATTTCAATACATGGATATGAAAATATACAGCTCATACAATTCTGGGAGAAAATATCTAAACCCCCAAATTCAATTTCAAGACAATATTGGAAGGATTTCCTGAAATAGGCAAAAGTGCCAAAATGTCGGAGTGCATCCCTAGGTATGAGTAGTAGTTGTAACTCAAAGTCTCGATGGAGATGTTTGAAGATAAATCATGAGATGAATATACATCCTCCAATGGATCTTCCAAGTAAAAAGTTGATCCTAACACTGCAGATCTCACCCTCCAATCAATCACTACAACCCTTCACTGCAAATGGTCACAGAAATAACACAGTCAAGGAGAGGGACTGCGCTATAGCAGAAAGGAAATATGTTGGCCAAGTGCCAAGATATGAAATAAGCTCCAGAATCTTCCTCATTGATTTCCCAAAGGAAAGAAAGCTTCCTCCTCTAAAAAACAAGCTCTGGAAGTTGTGTTGTGAACCCTCCACTGCAACACAATGTTATACTTCTGCAGAAATAATGTTGTAGCTGAAGGAGGTAGCTTGGCCTCAAGCCTGGATGTGGAGAAATGAAGTACAAGCTCCCTCAAGAGGCCTATCAGGAAAGGAGAAGTATTTCCTAAACAGGAATTCCTTGTGCTAAGCAGCACAACAATCTCAACTAAACAGTAGAAGAAAGCACAATAGTCATGCAGACCACAAATTCAATAATCCATATCATGTCTTGCTATGGCTGCCTTGCCCTCCTTATAAAAAAGTGGAAGCCTTATCATCTTGGGTCCCACTCATTAGGTTTTCCTCCACCAAGGAATATTCCTCCCACTATCACTACGTTGTCTCCGTAGATGATCTCCACCTTCTTTTCCAGCGTTGTTGACTTGGTCAAACTTGACCTTGTCCACATGTATTTTCCCCTTTTGACACATGAGGGTGTAAAATCCAGCTCTTATTTTGATCCCTTTTCACATCATGAGGGGTTTTATTCCTATTTCTGAAATGTATGGGCCTCCTTACCCATTTATTCATCTCCTAAGTGTAAACAAAAAAAATCAATATTCCAATTAGCTACATGCTAATTTTGGAATATTATAGTCCTCCCCTCCCAAATGTTGCTTTTCCTCAAGAAACTGCAAGGATAGAATTGAGAAGTCTCCCATCCTCTTGATGTAGCATCCACATATGATAAACTCCTCCAAGGAATGAGATGTTGTCTCATCAATAAATCTCCATATTGCCCCTCCCAAGCATGCAAGCTAGCTAAATATCTATCATCATGAATAAGTAAAGTACTCAAGGAGGAAATAAGGTGCTACCTAGAGGTCCCTTTGAGTCATAGGATCTTAAATGGGTTGGGAATCATCATTCCCATGTGGATCCTCCATCCCCAAGCTATCATCCATGCAAAATGAGTTACCTCCCAACATGGAAACTCTTGAAAATCCTCCTCAACCTTTGGCTCCTACAATGTAGGTGGGATGAATATCTAAATATAGTAGACAAAATATCCTACCCCACGCTATCCTCCTCTCCACTTATGATAAGTATAGAGTATCTACTGATCTTAGGCTACAGTAATATTGCCCTTAAGTGGCAAGAAGAAGACTAGATCTCCAAAGATCTTCCCTCAAACGTTATGAATCATGCTAGCCCAAACCATCCCATATGTGATGGATAGGAAATCACCACCATATGGAATCCAATCAATCCCATGGCAAGCAAGTGTTTAACTGCGGTGGCCATATCACCTCCCATGCTCCCCTTGGAACATGTAATGCAAAAAGTGTGGGAAATCTCTTCCCCCAAGGACACATGCAACCAATGTGTCTCTCCCCCAATCATGCTCTCAAATAAAATAAGAACAACATCAGCAAATGGAATCATGATTATCATCATGCTATCTTCCATATGTAATAAGGGAGAAGGAAAATGGTCCCTCAAATGAAACCAGCCTAGTTTACTCTCAATTGCATCATAAAATGGCATGATGTGTGGCCTCCCAACCACTTTCTTACTGCCCAAATCTCCTCACAAGTTTGTAGAAAGTGTATGATGTATGGTGCAAAGTATGCATGTTCTCCATAAGATATCTCCTCCCCAAGTCCTCCTATGGAGTGGCCATTAATACTTCTCATGGCCTCAAGTAGACCATGAAGTCTAAAAGGAATAATGTTCCTCCTTTGAGCAAAGTCCTGAACATATATGGTTAAGGAATGCACATATTCATTATACAAATATTATGCAACCAAACAATATCCTTACCATATGCTTTGCCTATGCAAATGGAGTGGCTCATAGATGACTCCCATCTCATCCTCAAAGAGAAAATAGGTGGTTGTGTTAACTCTCCCCAATAGTTATGTATCTCCTCCATATCCACATGATCCATGCATCTCCTAAAATGTTGATATATCTCCTCCTCAAAGCCCTCCCAAATGTACACCTCCATGGTGGCGTGGTATGCTCTCATAGAATAAGTGTGGCTGAAAAGGAAATATTCATGTGTTGTTTGTAGTAACTTCTCCTTGAGCTTGGAAGCTCTAAATAAGAAGATCCTACCATGATATTAGATGACCCCATCTCTGACTGAATATCCCTCCTCATGCAATTGGTCATCCAATATCATACAAGTAAAAATATCCTTGGAATAATCCACCAATAGTTGGGATTTCCAATATGGATCTATCCTCCATAGTGACAACATTGATGATCTATCACAAATAACATATGTCATATGGTTGTCCTCCTCTTTGACATCTCCCATGCCAAAGATTCAAGTTGTAAGGTTGCTATCCTTCCCATGTTGCTCTTGCCATAGTGCAGAATCTGAAATGAGAGTGGGTAATGATGATGTTGAGAGAATTCCTCTCCTCTCCTTGAGTACACCCAAGACTCTTAATGTTGTACCAAGCTCTCCCAATCTATCCAATCCTCTGAAATCAATGAGTGGTGCCTCAAAATGTGAAGCATACCTCACCATTTGCTGATCTAGTGGTTTCCTTGGTGAAATGCCTCCATGCAATGAGACATCAATATTAAGAGTAGATTGCATATATGGATGGACAGACTTGTCCTTGCCCTCACTATGCAATCCAGCCTCCATCTTCTGTGCATCAACCTCTTGAAATAGATAGGTGTGTGTGCTCCTCATCATATGATGCTAGTCATCCTCCCTATCTCCTTTTATCTGCATAGTTTCACACCTTATCAACAATGGCACATGTTGATCATGGGTTGTGCCTTGATCTCCACATATGAGATCCTGGGGAATTCCTTGCAATGATACAAGAATACCTTTTTTTGGAGCATGTTCTCCCTCTACCTCTGCATGAGGTGCTAGATATGATCTAGATGTGACAATATTGTTTCCCTCAACTTTTTCTTCCTCTCCAATATGAATGGGCAACCTCCCAAGAATTGGATCCTCTTTTGAAAAAGGGACCTCCATGCGCTCTTGTTCAAGAATATGAGATATAAGTCTTGAATTTAGCAAGGTATGATGTAATATGTTAGCCTCCTCATTAGTTTTATGAGGTGGAGTTGAGTTTATAGTTTCCTCCAACACATGAAAAGTTTTTGTTTGTTTTGGTTTGTTTGGTTTCACCAAGGATGCCTCAGAAAGTTTTCCATCAAATCTTTCTACTAACCTCTTAATGAAATTTGCAAAAGAAGAAGTATTTGCATTATTAAAATTAAAATACTCAAATATCCACCATGCATAGACCTTACCTCCAAAATGCAGCGCTACAACTTTGATGGCTTCATCTTCAAAAATTTGGTGTTGTTGCAAAAAGGTGTCTAGCTCCTCCACCCAAGCTCTAGCTGAACATGTCGGTGAACCATAAAAATTATATAGGAAAAATATACTCATATTATGATGCTTTCTTCTCTCGATCTTGATCTTGAAAAACTCTGGTAAAGGATATGATCTCTAAACTTTTTAGTTTGAGATTCATATTCTTGTAGAAAATCACTAAGAGTTTCCCTCCTAGGCATTTCTTCTTCTTTTATCTCTCTCATAGAAAATATAAGCATATGACTAAGCTGTGCATCATAATGTGTGGTTACATGCTCACACTCATCATATTAAAATCTATATATTTCTTCAAATTCAAACTCTCTTGGAGATTCTCTACACATCTCCTTCCTCATCTTCTTAATATCTCCATGAATGCTCTGCAAAGTTTGAGAAAGAAACCTTGAAAGTCTCTCCTCCTTTATTCCTCGAAAGAATGGAGTATTCTTTTTGTCTTTTTTGTTCATATTTTCTTCTTCTTGTCTTCTTGATAGCATATTGGCTGAGATTACACAGGATGAGCCAAGATTATTCTCTGATACCACTGTAATATCCCAAAATGGGGAAGTAATAATACATGAACATAAAACTGGAAGTAGTAGTGATAAGTCAACCCATGAAATGTGAGAAGAAAAAATAGCCATCATGTTAGTATTATAGTAGCAAAATTTATACAATATCTTGAGGAAATAAACACTCAAGATAGGCAACCCAAGCCTCAAGAGAGCATGTACATTGAAAATGAAGTATATTGCTACACCGAAAGTGCCCAAGGCTATGAAAGCATAGTTTTATTAGATATAACTACTGCTAGAGTATTTCAATACATGGATATGACAATATACATCTCATACAATTTTTGGAGCAAAGATCTAAACCCCCAAACTCAATTTCAAGACAATCCTGGAAGGATTTCCTGAAATATGCAAAAGTGCCAAAATGTTGGAGTGCATCCCTAGGGATGAGTAGCAGCTGCAACTCGAAGCCTGGATGGAGATGTATGAAGGTAAGACATGAGATGAATAGACCTCCTCCAATGGATCTTCCAAGTGAAAGGCTGATCCTAAAACTAAAGATCTCACCCTCCAATCAATCACTACAACCCCTCAGTACAAATGGTCACAGAAATAACGCAGTCAAGGAGAGGGAATGTGCTGTAGGAGAAAGGAAATATGTTGGCCAAGTGCAAAGATCTCCAATAAGCTCTATAATCTTACTCACTAATTTCCCAAATAAAATAAAGCTTCCGCCTTTGAAAATCAAGCTTTGGAAGTGGTGTTGTGAACCCTCCACTGCAACACCCTGCAACACAACATTATACTTCTGCAGAAATAACGTTGCAGCTGAAGGGGGTAGCTTGGCCTCAAGCATGGATGTGGAGAAATGAAGTGCAAGCTCCCTGAAGAGGCCTCTCAATAAAGGAGAAGGAATTCCTAAACAGGAATGCCTTGTGCTAAGCAGCACAGCAATCTCAACTAAACAGTTGAAGAAAGCACAATAGTCATGCAGATCACAAATTCAACAATCCATATCATGTCTTGCTATGGCTGCCTTGCCCTCCTTATAAACAAGTGGAAGCCTTCTCACCTTGGGCCCCACTCATTAGGGTTTCCTCGACCAAGGAATATTCCTCCCAGTATCACTGCGCTGTCTCCATATATGATCTCCACCTTCTTTTCCAACACTATTGACTTGGTCAAACTTGACCTTGTCCACATGTATTTTCCCCTTTTCACACATGAGGGTGTGAAATCAAGCTCTTATGTTGATCCCCTTTCACATCATGAGGGATTTTATTCCTATTTCTAAAATGTATGGGCCTCCTTACCCATTTATTCATCTCCTAAGTGTAAACAAAAAAAATCAATATTCCAATTAGCTACATGATAATTTTAGAATATTACAAATTTAAACCTTGAAACTTTATAAATTTGAAATTATACAAATTTCAATAAATTATAAAACTTTGTAAATTCTTGGAAAATATTTTACTAAACAATAAAAATAGCATCCAAACTGTAGATGTCTACCTAATGGTTATGGAAGTTATGAAATGTGGTTGGACTATGGTTGTTTTTTTTACAAAAAGGCCAAATGAATGGTTTTTAACTTAAGAAGGTTCTAAAATTTATTTAATGAGCTAGGTGGAATTCCCTTACGCTTTTGACGATTTATAGAATTATTTTTTCCACAATGGGAAACTTAAATATATATAATGAATCAGTTCATATCTTTAACCCATTCCCTTAAAAATATAATGCATCAAGGTTGATATTTTAGTGGATAAAATATATTTGTTGTACATTTGGGGCCTTAGGCTTAGTTGAAATCAAGCTGTTTCATACATCAATCTCCCCAACACTTACTTCGAGTACCAAAGTCTCCCCCGTAGCATAAATTATTCTCGCTACCTTTGCACTCGTATCCCTTGCAACATCAAGTTAGGACCAATAGGCCTTGGTTGTAGCATGAAAACAATAATATGTGGACTAGATTTTTTAGAAATGGAAATTTTATATAGACATGAAAAAATTAATTTACCCACATTAAGAAAATTACATCTCCCTCATCCTCTCCAAGCCTAACTCAAAACAATATTAGCAATTCTATGGCAATCGGAGAGGCAGCAAGATTCTTCGAATATGTTATTATGTAAGAAGTGGGGTCCTATAGAACCACTCTTGACCCTGACAACCAAATTATTATCCATCAATTGGCGGGGATGATACCTGCAAAAATCTAGGGAACATAATTTCAAATGATATTTCTACCTTGTATACAAATTGTTAGCACTCCCAAATCATTTGACACCTTTTCAAGTTGTGAAGGGAAGAAGAGAGTGGACTTCTTTCATAAAAATAAAATGAAGATGGTATCATGCAACATGCAAGAGCTCACAAACCCTTATTACAACCATGATTTTGAAAGTAATAAATGTTTCTCCTGTTATTAAGATATTGTTTTTACAAGAAGTTAAATTTGCTACATTCATTCATGAATCAAACCATGATTAGGAAATGACTAGAATCATTTTTTTTAAATAACCAAGAAGAAGGAAGAAGTGAAGCCACAACCCCAATCTCATTGATATGGGTGGAATCCATTATCCAATATAGGTAAGACAATAGGAAATTGTAACACCCCCATCTACCTCATAGACCATTCTAAGGGTAGAAGAAGGTGTAACTATCGCCGACCCAACCTCCAATGCATTGTCATGGAAACAAGGTCTTATGTCATTTCTTTAAAAATATTAGAAACTGAAAATAAACATCATCTTTGTGTGCATCTCGTCAATAGTTTTTCAGCGATATTATTGATGATGATGTCGATGAGGATATTATTGAAAATGACATAATTTATGATGATAATTACATGGTCGATCATTTCAACACCATTTCTGAATCAGATGTTGGTATAGATGTCGATCAGTTGGATGAAGATCAAGAATATACAGAATAAGAATATTGATATAGATGTTATGTTCAAGTATGAGCTGGTATGTTATAACTTTATATTTTAATCATTATAGAAATATTTTTTATGCACAATGGCTCATTTACTAGGGGCCTGAAAGGACCAAGCGATTGAATAACATTTAATAATATATCAATAGTATCATGAATAGACGGAAGGGATCGAATACCCACCAAGTCCGGTGCAAGTTCCATTGGAGCCTGAGTGTCCTGTGCTTGGTTCAATATCTCACCGACAAGAGGGATCTACAGTTGTTCAATTTGTACCTCCATCCCTTCCATCAGGATAAGCCCCTCTTCCTGCTGATGCACCACCTCTTTCATCTGTTTCTGCTCACCACCTTCTAAATGATCAGATACCTGAGCCCGATAATTATTCATGTAGACTACCCTTTGACGACACCTCCTGCTAGCTCCTAGAGGGAATTATTTGACCAAATGATCACTATACTTGTGAAATCTATGGCACCGAAAACCTATCCACGTTGAGGGTTGGTGTGTCCTGGGATAGGTATGAATCTCAAATGGTTTTGATATCTTATATTCCCTCGATTCATGTTTTATTAGAAAGCTACAAGTTAGTCTTGAAAATCCAAAATAACTTTCATAGCTTATCCCCTAGGTTGTAGTTTATTAGACAACAAGATAGTCTCACAAGTCATTGATAGCTAGTAAACAAAAAAATATATAAAAAATAATGTTGCAAGTCCCACAAGTCTCGAATATCTAACAAACCAAAAAAAAATACAAAATAATTTTGTAAGAGAAGCTTTTATTGGCAAGTCTTAGGATCAAATATGTGGATTAGTGGTAACAAAAAAAAAATTTAATGAATAATTCAAGTTATATTATTTGTAAACATAACAATATAAAGAAACAAATAACATCTTCTTGAGAAAATAACCATTCATTTTCAACCACATCAATTGTAGGAGTAGGTTGATCTGGTCATCTCACAAGACCTTCACTTTTAAACTCATGACATAGCACATGCATTCATTGGATTTTAAATAATACCCTCAATTTCCATGATAAATATCTCCCAAAATCATTTTCTTGAATCCCCCTCCTAATACATATTTCCTATTAAGGCTACCTACTTTTATTAAATACCTAATTGTATACTTCCTAATACCTCTAAACCCTCCCTCCACCCCCTCCGCAGATACACCCAATTATATCCCCCCAATACCTACAATATATTCACTTTATTCGTCATAACTTAAAAACCTCCTTTATGAATGAACATTATAAGATATTGGTCAATAGGGTGAAGTCCTCATGGTTCATATATGGCAAGGACCCTACACTAAATAAGATGATTAGTGGACTAGATAAGGTTACACATGTTGGAACAAGGTTGCGGAAACTTGAACCTATCTAAAATAGTGAGAGCCAACATTGATAAATGATTGTTAATATGGGTTGGGAAATGGGTTTAGTGCATGTTTTGATCACACCTCTCACAAGCATGTCTCCTTTCTTTGTACCTTGGTCTAATATGATGGGGAATTAGGTGGTACCCAACTAATCTACACCACCATGGCAGACCAATAGAGTCACATGTAAATCAACTCATGGTGCATGGCTTAACCCCTAAACCCTAATCCTCTAACCCATAATCCCCTATTCCCCTAACCCCTAAGCCCCTAACATAAAAAAATAATAATTAATTAATAAATTAAAATAGAGTCTAATTAGTAATTTTTAATTAAGTTTAATAATTCATAGTTAATCAATTGACATCAATTCTTACCAACTTTTTTCCAGAAATATTGCCCAAATGCAATTCTTACTGCTAAATTTTTCCAACAATGTGAATGCAATTGTTACAGGTTAATGCAGCTTTCGCCTGTTGGCCCTGTATTCGTTTTTCAATTCCATATTATCCAACATTTGGAATGAAGCATGTCCCATGAAAACAGTAGAGTAATAGAGGCCGGAAGTGGGGCCAGCAGTACCGTCGAAGGGAGCTGCATTTTGACATTTTGACATTCGTTGGTTCAAGGGGGAATTTGTCAACCCAAA